>JAKSZU010000002.1:188797662-188815162 GCA_026018925.1 Tupaia tana
TTACAAGCCGGGATGTCTAGTAGGTAACGTTTCTCCTGCCCTTACTTGTGTGTCTCTCAGAGCAGTCGAGTACACATAGGCTTTTATGAGCGGAAGGGAAGTGATGAAATGTTAAAAAGAAAAATGTGAAACCCAACATCTCATCTACTTATTCATGGAAAGGAATAAAAAGTAACACAAGTAACTTGCAGAACAACTATGTAAAAAAGAATCCCGTCCCCTCTTAAGTAATGCTTAAATAGTGGCACACATGCTCTAAAACATCCGGGAGAAACACAAAATAAACTTAGTAGTGGTTACATCTTGGGAAGGCAGATTGGGGACTTTCCTTTCTATGTCAGTGCAATTTCTGGAACTCTCGGAGTTTTTTTTTACAAGCAAATATGCTAAGTCTGTAGATGGAGTGTGTGTGTGTGTGTGCGTG
Organism: Tupaia tana; assembly: GCA_026018925.1. NCBI lineage: Eukaryota > Metazoa > Chordata > Mammalia > Scandentia > Tupaiidae > Tupaia > Tupaia tana. The sequence continues at coordinate 188,798,087 of JAKSZU010000002.1, forward strand.
TGTGTGTGTAAAAAGCACATGTGATCTGATAAATCATTGTTAAGGAAGAGTGTCTATTTCTGGTCCCTATGACTTGTATTCTTGTAGTTCTGGGGTTCCTGTTCACCCTCTGGCCTTTTGGAGAATTGAGTATTACATGGGTGGTGCCCTCCCATAATATTAAAAACAGGTAGGTGGACAAATTGCTTCTCAGAGCCGAGAGGATAATGTCATTTAGCTTCCCCTGGCCACCCCAGCCTGAAAAGATCCCTGAGCCTCTCCTCCAAACATTCATTGTGAACGTTGTCAATACCATTCATTCACCAATTAATCATGAGCTGTCTTGGACAGGTCAGGTGTGTTTTCCTGAATCAAGGTCTGGATTCCTCAAGCAGCTTTAGAGCTCCTGGTGAGATGGCTTGTGTGCTGTTCATCTTTCAGACACTGTGCACACTGGAAGCAATTCAGATACCGCATTGACCACAGCAGGAGTGAGGCTCGCTAGGAGTAAATAAACCCACCCAGAAGCATGCCGGACCTATGTACAAAATTAGACAGCTCATTTGTACAATGTGTTCAGTACTAGTGTAAACATTTGGACTCTATTGACATGAATCCTCAGAATAGCCCGGTTCCACCTACGAGAGAGATGAGGATCAGAATGGTAAAGTGAAATGCCCAAGGTCATGCAGCTGCGAAGGTTAAAGCCCAGTCTCACAACCAGGCAGTCTTGGCTGTGGAGTGCGTTCTCAGCACTGAGGAATATACACTGCTCAACACCACCATCGCCTGGTTTTCCCAGGAAAACTACACATGAGAACAGAGAGATAAATGGCTGAGCACACCATGTTAGGTGATGACACATAAGATGTAACTATGTCCATTTACCTCCAGATTATCAGACAGTATCAATGCAATCCCACTTACAATTCAAATATTTTGAAGATAAACGTGTAATATGAGCATTCAGCCCCTCAAATGACAGAAAAACAGAGGAGGAAATATGCCCAGTCAGGGAGCTCTCCAAAACAGATCTGGTATGTTAAAGAACGTGTTGTCTAAAACTGCATGGAGAAAGAAAGGCTGATTTCCAAAAGTAATGCTGACTTGCAAGTAGCGAGGAGGAAGAGGTCGGAGTCAGTAGGATAAAGACATGAAATGAATTCCAATGAACAGAAGATAACTATTCACCTGCTTTGACACAAAGACAGACTCTCTGGTTTGAGTCCTGAAGAACATGCGTCTGAACAAGAAGCTGCCTGGAACACGTCATCGAGACCATGTTCAAGCACCAAATCTTCTGAGTCATTTGTTTTCTTTGGACAGTCTTTACATCTTCGCCCTCACAGATGTTTCATCTTGATGTAGCTAAATCAGTGATGACGTTCTTATTATCTCTCTCTTGGCTTCTTGTCCAGATCCATGCTCTTCAGGAAGCAAACTCAAATACAATACATGTGTGGAAGCCTCCATTAGGATGAAGACCTGCCAGGCAGTGATTCCTGAAATAAATTTCAGAACTTTCCAGGTCTCACGATATTTCACAGACATCAATATTGACCAAGTGAAAACTAATTAGTACAACAGGCTCTGGCAGTCGTGTCAAAACTGAAACTGCTCTGTCGGATACTTTCGGTTGCTTGTCTTTCTAAACGTTCCCGTGCTCTTTATGGTAGTTAGGGAACAACTAATGATTACCTGAAATGAGGAGAACACTGGAAATTTTCTGGTTTGTTTAACTAGATCTGAGACATAATAAACTAATACCTGTCATCTAAAATATTAGAGATAACAAGGAAATTCACATAACCCACTAGCCATGACCCTTACCATGCCCCCCGTCCATCCCCTTGCCCACCCAAATGAACCTGCATCAAGATTTTTGCACTAACCAGTCCCTTAATTTCCACTATAGTTTTATCTGGTTTGTCACCATCAACATACTGTTTATTTTCCAGGTTTTTAAACATTATGGAAATCAAATCATATTGCATGTCCACCTGTGTGATTTGCTTTTTCTTCTCAGTAGGATGATTCTCAGAGCCCTCCTTGTTGACGTATGCAGATATAGTGCATTTTTACTACTGTGTAATGTTCAGTTACATAAATATACTGCAGCTATACATCCTATCAAGGAACTGTGTATTTGTTTCCAATTTAGTGTTGTTATTGCTATAGATACTACTTTCATCAACTTTTTAAAAAATTTGTTACAGAGAGTGTGCACTCACCAGTGAGCAAGAGAAGGAGAGGGAGATAGCATTCTCCCAATGGGCATGGTCACCCTGCAATGTCTCCTCCTCCATTTCTCTATCCTGGGATTTGGGGGCATGCACATACGTGCACCTGGCATGTTCTTCAAACCGCTGAGTCCAGCACTTGAACCATGTGGCCAGGCACATGGGACTTGCTCCCTTAACCACAAGGCCATGGAGACAGCCCTCCATGAACATTTTTTAACATGTTTCTTGCTCACTTGTGCAATAGTTGTTCTCAGGGTCTGGGGGTAACTGAGAGATTCTGCTCAAGTGGAACAAATTTGCAGCTGCAAGATGAATAAATCCTGAAACTCTATCACATAATATGGTAACTGTAGTCAGTAATAGTGTGTAATACACTCAAAATTTGCTAAGAGAGACCTTATTATAAACATTCTCATTACACACACATAAAAATGGTACTTATGTGAAACAAAATATCATAATGTTGTAACCCTTAAGAATATAGATTTCTCAGAGGCAGAGCTTCTCACGGAGTGGGCCACTGACTCCTGAGAATTGCCGACACCCTTTCAGGGGTGTAAGCGGCCAGAAGCACTGTCATGCTACTCTGGCACCCCTCCTTTTCTCTGATTTCACCCTCTGAAGTTCCCTACAGTCAACCACAGTCTGAAAATAGGTGAGTAGAGTATGGCACAATATGATATATTGAGAGAGAACACATTCATGCAACTTTCATTATAGCATGCTATATAATTATTACAGTTGATTATTAGTTATAATCTCTTACTGTGATTTATGTATTAAACTTTATCATAGATATGTTGCATAAGAAGAAGATAGTAAGCATAGTATGCAGTATTATCCACAGTTTCAGAGAGCCACTGGGGGATGTCTACCCCACAGATCAGGGGGACTGGAATACCAGGAAGAGTAAAATTGCCTTTTTCCCTCTAGTGGTATTTGGTCCAAGCATGCACCAGCAATAGTAAGGTGCTTGGTTTCCAAGCATGAGTAAGACAAGACCACCACTACACAAACACTCATAATGCCTTCCCCCGCAAACACCTGCAGTTACAAAATAATAATTATAATAAAGTTTGTGTTACTAGAGGCTATCCATCATATAGCAGTAATAATGAATAATTTCATAAAGTCTCATCTCTTAGGTGTATGTCTTTTTAATATTCTGAGTGACTGACATGATGGAAGATACCTATAAAAGCACTTCTCCTGCCTAAAAAGTGGCTGTCTCCAACAAAAATACTTGATTTCTATATGACCAAGTTGTGAGTTCAACTAAACATTTAAGTATATGAATTTTATGATGTCTATAACTTTTGGGAAAACAACTGATAGCATTTTCTATCGATATTCAAATTCAATATTGAGACAAAAATCAAGTTTGGAAAATATCCATCCACCAGCATGAGATTGGTAACTTCCCCAAACTGAAAGAATTTCCTGATGAAATTGCTGGACATGTTAACAAACAAGATTTTTAAACACCGCATCATAAGATGTGGAAGCATTTTAAAGGTCTGCATAATCAGTGAACCAATAATCTCAAAATGATCAATATATGATACTATAAAATCATGCATAGGTAAAAGAGCCTTTCAAATACAAATCAGATCAATAGCTCTTAATGTAAGAACATGTTGATAATGTCATATTTGTGTCAGTCCATGTTTTCTTCATATATTGAACCAAAACAACATATCACAATGGGTTAAAGAAGAAGCAGACATAAAAAAATCCAAATACTCTATCAGTCAGGAATTTAAGAGATTTGAAAGATAAAACATTACTCATCACTAATTTGATGGGCTTTTGGAGGAAGAATATTTTCCCCTATAAACATATATTCTTCTTATTTATATGAAATGTGTTATTACTTTAAAATACCAGGGTCTTGTCATTATGGCTGAGTAGTATTCCATAGTGTATATATGCCACACTTCTTCAATCCATTCCAATAGGACAAATATGTAAGATTTAATGCTGAGTGAAGAAAGATAAGAGTATAAACGAGAGGCATTGTATGTTCCCACTTAATACATACCAAATGTGTCCACTCTGTGGAGGAAACTGAAAGACTGGAAGGTATAAAAACATGGAGAGTAACTGTGAATACTAGAGACAGTGTGGGAGGGCGATGGGCAATGGGGAGGCAGGAAGGAAGGAATCGAAGGGGGAAAAGAACAGCTAAACCACAGTGCATGCTATAAAGATATACAATGATTAAGTGCAAATAAGAAACCATAACATTTTAAATGCAAAAATAAACATAGAATCCTACAAATGAGTTAAATTATGGTAAAAAGCACACAATGAAACATTGTAAGCAATGTATTAGCAAAAAATAAACTTGAAAAGGTATTTGCAATTAACTTGAGTTTTTAAATATACAAAATAGTATGCGTACTCTTACCCTGTTTACATAGTCTATGCATAGGAAAGAATCCAAATAATAAGTGACTATTTTTCGGCAGAAATGTAGATGAGCTTTTCCTCTGGCTTAACTAATTTAAATATATATATATATGTGTGTGTGTGTGTGTGTGTGTGTGTATATATATATGCTTTTGTTTCATTTTATTGTTGTTGTTTTTGTCATAGGGCACATATACTTGCAAGGGAGAGACAGAGAGAGAGGAGGAAAAGTGAGATGTCACCCCCCCATAGGGGATGGCCACACCACAGTCCCACTCCTCTATTCTCCTCCTGGGATTTTGGGCACACATGCAAATGCACCCAGTGTGATTTTCAAGCCACCAGATCTAGGATTTGAACCATGGTTGGCCATGTGGGAGTCCAGTGCCTTAACTACCATTCCACCTGCTGGACCCTAATTTAATTTCCTAGTACAAGGGATATTTACAAATTTTCTACAAGCAAAAGTGTACAGTGGGGACCAGAAGATGGCATGGTCACTGGACCATGGTTACGAGATTACATGACTGGACTTCCATGTAGTCAACCATAATTCGAGTCCTAAACCTAGTGGCCTAAAACTCATGTCGAATGTGTGTGTGTGTACATGCCCAAGGTCCTGAGAGGAAAATGGAAGAGAAGGAATTGTGCTGTGGCCATCCTACCTGGGGGGGGGGGGGGGGGGGTGATTTCTTGCTTTCTGTCTCTCTGTCTCTCTGGTGAGCACATGTGTCCCATGGCAAAAATATCTCTTAAAAAATAAATAAAAAGAGACCAGCAGTTGGCATAATGGCTATGTCACTGGACTACCATGTAGTCAACCAGTGGCTTAAACTCACGATGGGCGCATGTGCGTGTGTGCCCAAGATCCCAATAGGAGAATGGAGGAGAAGGGATTGGCCATCCCCCTGGGGTTGATTTCTCACTTTCTGTCTCTCTGTCTCTGTCTGTCTTTCTGGCAAGTACACACGCCCTATAGCAAAAACTTCTCCAAATAAATAAATAAATAGGTAAATTTTTCTTTAAAATGTGTACAGCAAGGGTCAAATGTAGAGGTCATGTTCAGATTTAGGTCTTGCTCTGCAGTTTACTGACCCTGCTGTATTTCTCTTCTAAGGTGTTTTCTCTCTTAGAGCAGATGTTCCTTCCTTAATAGTGCTGTGAAAGATAACAGATGAGCCAAATAAAGTGCTTAATAAGATTACTTTAATGTATTACTTGAATAATTAAGTGGTTGAGAAAAACAAACACTGACTATTTCCCTCTGAAAACTGCTCTTTTGTAAAGGTATGTTCCTTGTTGAATCATATCATATTCAACAAATAAAACAAAATTGATCATATTTCTTTCCTTTTTTTTTAATTTTGCTAACACGTTATCAGGAAGCTGCATCTTGAAATCACAAAATTAACTTCAGCCAGGCATGAGATTGAAAACCCAGCACTGAGTCATTGTTCTGGACCAACTGTCCAGCTCTGAATGATTTCACTCGTGGTCATTGAATGTCTAGTCTTGCAGCACTCACGGTGGAAGCTGCAAGGCAAATAATGCAGCATAAAGACCTGCAGTCCTCTGGCGAGGCAAGGCAGGGATGCGCTGCAATGACTTGTCCATCTGTCTTTTTTGGACAGCTGTGTGCCTCGCTTTAAAAATGTTACTAAAAGCTGTTGGGCTCAGATAAGTATCTTCCCCGGCTCCCGTTTTCCTTCTGGAAGAAAATCAATGCTATTTTTACTCATCCGCATGGACAGCGCCTGTTCTGAGTAGACAAAAGGGCTTATGGTGCCATGTTCTCTGGAGAGCCTGGCTGCAACCTGCCTACGGGGACAGGCCTCCTGCTGCCCCTGACCTGCAACCTCGTACCCTCCTGCTTCATTCTACTTTGCCCTCTACGGTTTACAACAGACCGTCTGTGTCCCTGAAGTGACCTGGAGATAATGCAGGGCAATGAAGTTGGGACACTGAAGTTTTTCTGAGGAGGAAGGGGGTTGGAAAAGAGAGAGACAGAGGTGAGTTGCAGAGACAGAAACCTGCATCCCTGTAGTGACCTGAAGATTATTCAGGGCATTGAACTTGAGACACTGAATTTTTTCTGGGGAGGAATCAGGGAGGAGAGGCTGGGAAAAAAGAGAGGGAGAAGATCTTCCAGAAAGAATGAACTAAGAGAGGGGTGAGCTGCAGAGACAGAAAGAGCAGTCTTAGAAGACACACTCAGGGAGTGTGTATGCAGGCACATGCACACAAGTATATATTCTGGGTACATGTGAGTACATACATGTGTGTATGCCCTGGAGTGTGCATGTGCATGCATGCAAACATATAGGACTGTGTGTATAAGCATGTGCATGTGTTTACATGACTTGGGAGTGTATGTGCACATGCATGCATGTGTATTTTATGGGAACATGTGTACACATACATGTGAGTGTGCATTCTAGGAGGGTTCCATGCACATATGTGTTATGTTCTGAGAGTGCGATTTGTGGCCACACGTGTGTGTGTACACATCCTGAGAGCTTGGGTGCACATGCATGGGTATGAGTATATGTCCCAGGAGTGTGTGCATGCATGTGTGTATACGATCTGGAAGTGGGCATGTGTGTACACTCTGGGAGTTCATGCACATGCATGTGTATGTGTGTATAATGTGTGTATCTTTCCTACCTGGTGCATACACTGGGTGTGGTGGTCACTTCCTCTTTGTCTCTCTTACTGGCTTTTCTCCATCTTTCTGAAACAGCACTGGAAGAATGGGGCCCTTCTTTCAGCCCTCTCTCTTCCCAACCTTTCCTCCTGTCTCTGTGCTTGCTTCTTAGTAGTCTCCACCATTTAGTGGCTTGAAAGGCCACCAGTTTGCCAAATCTGTCCCACGTCCATCTCCAGTGCAGCCTCTGTCCTGAATCCTGACTGGTGTCCAGAGCCTCGCTGATGCATGTGCTGGAATGCCTCACAGACTGGCAGCTTAGGTACAGCTGGCAAAACTGAATCTCGATTCTTATCCCAGATGTGTTCTTTTTTCTCCCAATATGCTGAATCTCCCACCTCCCTCTGCTCCTTCAGGCCTAGGTGTGCAGCCCGTGTGCTTTCCTGCACCATACCACACATGTGCCCAGCCAATTGCACATGTACATTGTGGACACTACACACACACACACACACACACACAAACACTGCACACATACATGGAAAACCCACATACACACTCAAGTAACACCATGGACACACATGGATAACCCCACCTACACACAGACAACACTTGGCACACACACCTGGTATGTGCATGGCCTGTCTCTCCACGTCATTCATATCACTGCTACATGTCACCTCTGTGAGAGGCCCTCTCAGATCGCCCTGTCCACCAGAGCGCCTTCTCTGTTCTCCTTCCCCTTCTCCACGTGCCACCATCTCCCTTCCAAGTGCCAGTTCCCCTGAGGTGCTGTGATCCACATGTTGGCTTGCTGTGTGCACATCTCCCAGCCAGGATGCAAGCTCCATGGGAGCAGACGCTTGTACTGTTTCCCTGGTACCCAGGACTGCTGTATAGCTATTAATTGAGTAACGAAACTGCCATTGGTATATATTTAAATATGATAAGGACGGTGGTTCCAGGTGGAACTGATAAATGCATAAGCAAATAGTCTTGGCGTGCTCATGTTAAGTGCATAGCAGAGACAAACCAGGATTTAATGCAGAGTGTCCATCTACAATTGAAGTGACCTTGGGCAGAGCACTGAACTTTCCTGGCTCTTGGCTTGTGGACTTAGAAAGCCAGCGTGTTTGAATAATTCATCTCTAGGTGCCTTTTCAGTTTAGCGATGCTGCGGTTCTGTGAGTGTGTCCCATCCTATTACACATGTTCCGGAATATGTGTTGTCTCTTTTCTGGCTCACAGGGCTCTCTGTGGATTGCATTTACTTTGCTCAGAGGAGCCACTGGATCTCTGATAGCTGTCAGCATGACTCGCCATTGGCCGCTGCTTCCCAGCTGCAAGAGGCACGCTGCTGCAGGCAGCTCTCCAGCCGCCTCTGAGCTGGGCCCTGGCATGCTGGGCTGGTCACTGCCCCTTCTCTGGCATGTAAGAAAGCACCCATGTAAGATGTAAGTCAGCACAAGCCTCAACAGGGTGAAGGGGGAGAGAACAAAGCTCCAACCTTCGGCCGTGAGGATGCACTTGCAGCTGTGTGCTGTAATTCCTTCTCTTTTCTTTACTCAATAGGGTAGGACAGGAAATGACTGATGACTTCGTTGATTAAGAGCCCATTTGCAGAGGCTCGAGCTCAGCACCCCGGAGAGGCCAAACCAGGAGAATTATGTCATGCTTTCTGCATACACAGAGGAAGAAAAGGTGCACGGACATCTGAGAGGTTTCCAAATGGGACAGAACAGAGTCTCATGGGCCAATGTGTGTTAGTGCTCTCTTGATCAGGAGAAGGCAAAGGAGATGGCTTCTGATGAATCTGATTTCAAAAATAAATACTATGAGAAATATACATTCTATTGGGGACCATCAAATGGCATAATGGTTATGTCACTGGGCTCCCACATAGTCGACTGTGGTTTGAGTCCCAGACCCAGCAGCTTAAAACTCATGCTAGCCACGTGTGTGTGTGTGTGTGTGTGTGTGTGTGTGTGTGTGCCCAAAATCCTGAAAGGAGAATGGAAGAGAAGGGATTGTGGCATGGCCACCCCCTCTAGGGGGTGATTTCCTGCTTTCTGTCTCTCTGCCTCTCTGGCAAGTACGCATGCTCTCTCTCTCTTTTTAAAAATACAAAGAAAAAGATATACACATCTCACGTGCTGATAGTCCAGTTCCTTCAGCTGTCAGTTGAAGAAGCTGAGGTCAGGCCCATGAGTAGTCGGAACCAGAACCCTTTCCACTACCCATCCCAGATGTTGTTGGCTAGGTACTTCCTCATGTCTACCGTGACACCTTCTTGGCAGCAATGGTCAGCTTGTTCCTGTGAGTACTAGCCTCCATATCACCCAGCTCTTACCCACAGCATGGTCCAGATCTCTCCAAAAAATGCATGGAACGATGGCTCCCGGGAGCCCACGGCAATCCACTTCCTCCACGTTCCCGACACAGCGCACAGACACCTCTATAGAACAGCCACTGCACTGCGCCACCGTGCAAGCCACTGTGTCTGGCTCCCATCAGCCCTCAGCCCCGTGAGGGTCGGTGTTCTGGAGGGTCCGTCTGCCATCTCCCTTCCAGCCAGCTCCCTCTGCAGAAACCGAGAACATCTGGATTCACCAGAGTCCCGGAACAGAAACGTCTTAACTTTCTCTTCTAAATAAAGGCCTCGTGAAGATAATCTTCCCCATCGCACACCCATCAGCACTGATTCGACTGAGGGAGGGCACAGTCTTGCCTGCTGAGCCGATTCCTCGCTGGTGCCCAGCACTGAGACTCGGTCGGCTCTTTTCTGCCAGTAACAGTCTGTGCCATTATCTGGAGGTGGTAACTCGTGTATGTTTAACTCTAAAAAATTCATTAAGTGGCACCCTCTACTGCCTCTACTGTCTGTGTGTGTGTGTGTGTTTTATTTCAACTTTTTTTTTAAAAAAAAGGAAATAAAATGTTCCAAATCATGCACCGATTCTCAGTCCCTCACACCCAAGTCTGTCTGACCCACGTGCACTCGCACTCGGGAGGCTGCCCATGCCCGGCTCACACTGAGGGTCTCAGGAAATGAAATAACCTCTCTGCTGGCTTCCAATGGAGGCCCTGAGAGCGTCTCCAGACCACGCCCTCCAGTCCTGGCTGCCAAGACCTGCAGGCCTCTAGAGGATTCTGCGGTGCACAAGTCTCAGCTTCTCTTCAGCCCTGTCCACGCACGCAGGCCTTAGAGGGCTGTGTAGGTTTCAGTCCTGTCTCGCAAACACTCTGGGTACACGTTTCTCTTTTGATAGTAATTTGTTTCTTCTTTATAAGTTCATGCCCCTCTTTGCAATTTAGAAAGTGCTTTCAAACATATAGCGTAATAGTGAAAGCCCGAGACTGACTCGATGCGAAAAGTGGTGCCACAGAGGCAGGTTATGCCACGTCTCTTCCACAAGTAGCCTGTGGCAGCGCAGTAGGAGGCAGGGCCTCGGCTGCACGTCCGTGCCCTTTCTGTACTCAACAACCATCCTCCCACCAGGGCGAGAAGACGCCCTCCCGTGGGCTCGTCACTGGGAATCTGCCACCGCTTCCCGCAGGCGCTGTGAGCAGGCCACGCCGTCGCGTGGTTTTCTCCCCGCCCTGCCCAGACACAACCACAGCAGTGAGCCCGGTTCCGCCTGAGCTCCACCGAGGCCGTCCCCCGTGGCTCTCGTGCTGACTGCTGGCTCAGCGCACCACAGGGGTGGTGCTGTCTGTCCCCGTGATCCGGGAGATGCTGCAGTGTGAGCACCGGGACATGCAGCCTGTGCCCGCCTTCTCGGGAGAGAGACGGTTACATAAGATTGAGGACGGCTGCTTCCCTCCAGTACTCGTTCCCTGCCCTTGCCTGCGTGTGTCAGCACGTCCTCAGAGAGCTGAGTGGGTCCTCATCTCTACGTGCTCCCTCCCCGGGGACATCCTTATGCCGGGCATGCCACCCCCATCTCCCTGGAAGCTCCCTGGAGTCCTGTACCCTTGGACTCCAAGGGGCACCCCAGCTTTCGCAGGTCCAAAGTGAAACTCTTTATACTTCCTGCTGGCAAGCCCAGAAAACTGGACTCAAAGACCCTGCTACTGGGCACCACCCCTAAACTTACTAGACCTGGAGCAAGAGGTCCAGTGGGATGGGGCAGGCTGGAGGCCGCGGAGCAGAGCTGAGGGAGCGGCTCCACTGGTAACACGGTTCCTTCTCCCATCACCTGCAGGGCAGGGCCGCACTGCACACAGCACCCCGAGAACGCCTGTCCAGAAAGCACGGGGATCTGCTCGCTTCCTCACCTCCTTCACATGAACACGGGCTCCACCTCAGTGGGGAAGCTGCCTCTCCCCCGCCACCACCACCGTCTCCCAGCACCGGGCCTGGCATGGCGGGGCGGGTGGTAAATAAAGGGGTGAAGAGACACACCTGTGATGGCTGTGAGCGAACTCACAGGAAACCCCCTTGCCCCAGCCTCTCCCGTCCCTCCCGTGTTTGGCGCACAGAGCGTGTGTTCACCTCCTTTCCCTTCTTCCCCCTGAGTGGATGTCATTTTCTCAGGCATGGCACACACACAGGGAGGGCGAGGACTGCACGCTGCTGGTTTCAGGAAACGCGGTGAACAGAGTGTGCAACACATGTGCCTCAGTGGGCTGAAATGCCCGATATCCCAAGGCGAAATAAATACTTGCCCTCAGCCCACACCAAGACATGAGGGGGCAGAGGGCTGCCCAGTTCACGTCAGCAAACACGCGTGAAGTGCCCATCAGGAACCCAGGCCTGAGATCTCATGGTCATCCCTGAGATCTCATGGTCATCCCTAGATGGTCATCCATCTAGGCTCAGGAGAAAAGCCGTGACCACTGCTGCCATGAGGACAGCAGGGCAACAGCTCAGGCCACAGCGACCTGTTGGTTGTCAGATGACACATGCTGAGGGGACCAGAGGCAAAGGCCGGCAAAGACAACAGGTGCCCATGACAGGGAAGCAGGGCCCTTAAAGACAAAGGGGAGGAATGGAGACCTTCTACTGGGTTATCGGAAAAGTCATGATGCATTTTATTTTTTAATTATTTATTTAACTTTATTCATTCATTCATTTTAATTTGACCAGAGAGGGACAAAGAGAGAGAGAGAAAGTGAGAAAGCAAGCCACCAGATCTGGGACTCGAACCGTGGTCAGCCATGTGGGGGTGTCCAGTGCCTTAACCACCACGCCATCTGCTGGTCCCCTCATGATGCATTTTAAATAGAAAAATGCAAGGGAGAGCAAGGCCACAGTGACCCAGGCCCACGTGCAGGGTTGAGAACAGAGAGGTGGCCTGAGCCAAGTGGTGGGGGCTCAGTCAGGCCTGGCTGCTGGCCTTTAACCTGTAGGTCAGGGGTCAGCAAGCCTCAGTCAGCACCTGCTCTTGTAGATCAGGTGTTACAAGCACAAGGCCAGCCTCACTATTTCATCTTTGCCTGTGCCCTGTCCAGTGTACGGGGGGCAGACCTGAGAGGCTGAGACACAGGACCCAGTGCAAAGAGAAAATGCAGGGGTCTTTCTCCAGATACCAGTACGAATTTCATGGTGACAGCAGAGGCTCAAACCATGTGTGGACTCCGGGCCCTATGTGATGACCCTCCTGATGACATGGGCCTCTTGGGTCACAAAGCCTGAGGAGCTGAGAACCTTGGCCTTTCCAGAGGAGGCTGTGGACAGCTGCCATCTGGGATTCAAGCCGCTGCAGCATTTCCTAGCAGAGGGCAATGTGCCAGCCTGGCCTGCAGACCTGCTGCACCCCAAGGCTACTGAGTTTTTTCCCATTAGAAAGTACGGCTCAATGCTGCCGTAGTTCAAAGGCAGGAATCCCAAGGGCAGATGTAGGAGCACACTTTGACCCAAGGATTCAATTCTAAAGAGAACCCTTTTTCAAGTGGTGCTGGAATTGGAAGGCTCTTCAGGCACCAGCTACAAAGCCTCCTGTGCTGAATGCTCTGGTTACAATGGGGCGGCACCTGTGCCCACCAGGGGGCGCTGCCGCACAGACGGTCCAGAAAGGGCCTCGCTTTCTCTGGTGCATAATCCCAGGACTGAGAGCACAGTTTCTGCTTCTCCCTACTATCTCGGGGCACAGGGAGAGTGCTTTGAGAATTCCCCACCTATCACTGTCCAGGGACTAGGGAGGCAGAGCTGTTGGAAATCCCACTCTAGCCCCAGGGTGCAAGGCCCCCTAAATACTGGACAGAAAAAGCAAAGCGTTGAGTCAATACTGTGTTCCTGACATCAGAGAAAGGGTCACTGCTTGTTTGGCTTTTGCTGGTTTTTGATTTTTAGGCTCCCACATGTTATCCAGAGAGTAAAGCAGACGGGTCACTGAAAGGGCACCAGAATACTCCAGTGCCGTTTGAAGACCATTCACAGATAGGGCGGAAAATATTCTGTATTTACAAATCCAACACTATGGCTTCAATAAATCACTAAATTCTTTTTTAAAAAAAAAAATCACTGGTTATCTTTATCCTCATTTTACAGATTAAAAAATTAAGATACAGAAGTTAACCAACGCTAATCATCTAGTAAGAGGCAGAGTGTAGGTTTAAACCTAGTTTATTTTCAGTGCAGGGTAGATAGTTTCTCGGCACATTTAAACATATTTCTCTATTTTAACAGTTAATTAAAACTTTATTTATTTATTTTACATTTAATTACTGCACATCTTTACAGCATACAGAATGAACTTTCCCAGCATGAATACACTGCATATTAGTACAGAGATAAAACCACACACATTATCATCAAAAGATAATTTTCCATTTCTGTGTCCATTAAATGTTTTGCTTTTATCCCCCCTGGATTCCCTTCCTCCCACCCTGGAATCACTAAATTCTTAGCCTGACTACGGAAGACTGTTTCTGATGGTGTTACCATCTTCGTCTTTTCTTTCCTTCCTGCTTGTGCTCTAGTTCAACGGTTCTCAGTCAGGAGTGCCCTCCATACCCCGTACACATCCAAGCACAGGAGACACTGGAAATGTCTGCGGAACTTTATGATGGCCCTGATGGGGAGTCACCCCAGAACCTGCCAGGCAGAGACCAGGGATGCTACTAAACTCCTACAAATGAACAGGACAACTGCCAGGGCTTAAATCGAGGCTGAATTACATTAGAACCATCAATTTCCTGTTGTTTATTTATTATTTATCCTGGTTTTTTTGGGGTTTTTTTGTTTTTTTTTTTTAGGTTTTTGCCATACGGCATGTGAGCTCACTGAAGAGAGATGGAGAAAGGATAAGTAAGAAATTGCTCCCCAGGGGAAATGACCGTACTACAATCCCTTTTCCTCCATTCTCCTGCTGGGATTTTGAGCATGCACACACAAGTACCCTGTAAGATTTTCAAACCTCCAGGCCAGAGACTTAAACCATCCTGGGACATTTGGGAGTCCAGAGCCTTAACCTCCATGCCACCTGCTGGTAGCAGATATAAATGTACTTTAAATATAATTGAAACTAAACATTTAAACTTTTACATTTAATTTAACTTATGCATTGCCATCTTTAGCTGCTCTGAAGGCTGAGTAAGAAGGAAGGAAGATGGAGGGAGGTGAGAATGGAAAATGGTTACCGTAGCGCAGCTCGGCTGGACCTTGTTTTTTCTAAGTTCACTATTTCAAGTAGCTAGAAAACTGGGAAAAACATGAAGTCTTAACAACAGACACTAAAATGCTACACATGTATTCAAGGTCAAGCTCCATGTCAGTTTGAAAGAGAATCTAGAAACTCACTCTCTTTTTCCACAGGTCAATGACCCAGAATTGAGGCACAATTTCTGGTATGACAGACTCTGGAGGAAGTTAAACAGACGTTTCCAGGCACCCAAAGGGGAGGAGGATGAGAAACTGCTATCAAAAGCTGGGTGCCTAGTCTTGGAGATTCTGTTCAGATTTTTTTATAAATTAGTCAGGCAAAGGACAAATGAAAACTGAAAATCGCTCATGGCTCTGAGGGACATTTTATTCACTCGTTCTTCATTCTCCCTAATACAGGATTCTGTCAAATATTTCCCAGGAAGGAAGGAAGGAAGGAAGGAAGGAAGGAAGGAAAGAAGGAAGGAGGAGTTAGGAAGAATTTTGCCCCTGAATTTGTCACGTCTAATGCCTACAATGTGTCAGATAAGCACCCAGGAAGAATCAGCTACCAACTAAGAGAACAGAAACAAAATATTTTCTGATCATCAGACCCACATATTCCCTTCCTGATTAGGGTGAATTACATAATGTAGTTAAACACCAAATGGTACCCGAGCCCAAACAAATGTGTAAAACAGAGCTGCATTTATTGTGTTCGTCATCTCCAGACTAATCATTTGAACAGAGCTTTCAATGCCTTTCACGTGAGATGAGAAAATTAAGCTTGCATCGTACACATGCTTCTACGAACGTTTGACCATGTTCTATCTAATCAGTAAAAAAAAAAATGTTTTGCTAATCAATATCTTAGTTCAAAATGTCTTATTAGCTTTTCCACATGATCTTATAGAAGGCGGTGCTGGTCAGAGGTGAGACAGCATAGCCTGGTGTGCAGTGCACACTCTCTAAATGCAGGTGACTATGACACCCTAGAAATGTGGCTACCCCACAGAAATGTTTTGTAAGTAAAAACAGATGTTGGCTTTCCAGAGCTTAGATATTTAAAAAAAAAAAAAAAAAAAAGTAAAATATTACCTTAACTTTTTTTCTTTAGATGACATGTGCAGAAAAGAGGATATAGCAGGTCTAAGGCTGCTGTCCTTACAAAGGCTCCATGGCTCATCTTCCCTGGCATCTGGGAACTCGACTGAGGAACAAGGTCCTACCCTACAAACGGATGTAAAATGTTTCCTAGATGGTAAGAGTGGCTCGCTGTGGCTAAGCTGATGTGAGAAGCACAGGGTGTGTACTCAACTCCTGCTTTACTTCTAGGGGTCTGGAATCTCAATGACTGTGGTCAGTGACACAATGCCTTTGTGACTGTCCCCCCCCCACCACCGAACACTGCATTCCTGGGCTCAGGTGAGAACCCTGATAGATGTGTTATCACGACTCATTGCAGAAGGAATTAAGCCTATTCTGTGAGGCTCCACTGTGAGCGGAATCTTGGAAGCTTGCTCCTGGTTTTTCCCTGACCTTCACCTCACATATTGTTTCCCTTTGCTGGTTTTGCTATGTATTCTTTTACCACAGTAAATCTTATATGCAGGTAGCTCCACAGGTACACACTGAGACTTGGAAGTGCTAGCAAATGACCAAACCTGAGGTGGTTCTTGGAGACCCTAAGAGGAGTGGGTGTCATAAGTGGGATTCCCCAGCAAGACCTAGACTCACAGAACTGTGGTAAAATCATTATCCAGAGAAAAGAAAGATGAGGGGAGAACGGGGAGGGTAAACCTTTGATGCCCGATTGGCTGCTGAGTCATCCATGGAATGAGGCTGCAGCTGAGCTGCCATCTGTTGTGTGAGGTAAAAGTTATCTATGAAATTTTAAAATGATAGAGCCAGGAGAATGGGTTCATTGGGCCTTTGGACTGATTGTGGCTGTTCTGGTTAGTGTGTGTAGGTAAAGGCTTGGCCTACGTGATGCCCTTGGGTCTCTGTTCTTTCTCTCAGGTGGGAGAAGAAAGACCCCAAACATTCCTAAAGTAAGCTTTGGGTCTGCCAAAAATATGAGAAGTTGGTGTTCCTTTCTCCTCCAAGTGAGAAGAATAGAGGTTAAATCAGGTCACAGAGACTGGAGCAAAGCTCCAGATAAACCAAAAAGTAAATAAATAAATAAATAAGAAGAAAAGCAAACACTCCAGTTG